>JAZHYW010000806.1:0-10647 GCA_037355805.1 Ixodes ricinus | reverse complement strand
GATTGTACGCCGTCCAGTGTACATACAAAGTCTTGTTTATGTTTGAAGCAGTAGCTTAAAGATAAACAAGGTCTGGATGCTTCCGGGGAGACTGTTGAACCGCATTTTTGGGGGCTTCGAGTTTAGTCGTTGAGTGCTGCTTGCACTCTCGCTGTATCGGGTTCTGTGTTGATTCTATTCTTGCCTGTGGCCTATTTTCTCCATCCCGCGATTCATGGTCCTCAAGAGAAATAGCTTGCCTTAAAATGAGCGTCGCCTTTCCCATCAGCTAGAAGTTGTGGCCAGTATCGAGCAGTACCGAAGTAGCGAACACTAAATGGACTTTACGGCACGTGTAAGATTCGTAGTAAAATTTCCGGTGCTCAGCTTGCGATATTTACGGGAACTCTGGTCTTCGTGAGGTTCGAAGACTTCGAAATTCGCGAGCTTAGGCTCCGAAAAAATCGATCATTTCAAAGTTTTCGAACCTGAAGCTCAAATAAATTTGAAATTATCGAATCTTGCGAACCTGAATCATACAGGAATACCGTCGCATTTTGCGAACCTCAATCTTAAAAAAATGTCGAAACCGTTAATTTTGAATTTTTAAAAAAACCTCAATGACTTTGAACTTTACGAATTCAAATCCGGGCAGTTCCGAACGTTCGAACATTGCAAAAGCGAACCCCTGGGATGTTCGCAACGTTCGAAAATCGTCGAATTCTAACTTCGGGCGGTTCGCGACATCCCTAGTTACCACTATGCTACACTACAGCTTCGAAAATCTCGTTTGGCAGTTGGTTTTACACGAGAACCAAAAAGTTTCGCGTGGTGCGCATAGCCCTTTCCGGTCGAGATGCACGACGTCGTGCATATAGCCTTAGTCGGTGCGAAATGTATGCTGCAGCGGGTACGGGCACAAGAGCATGGTACGGGTGATGTGACATCAATGCAAGATATGGATACGACAGCAAGATGAAGACTAATAAAAACATACAAGAAACGTAGTGTCTAGAGTACCGTCCGACGGCACTCTTGCAGAGCGTTCAAGTGCCGTCCGAAAGTCTCGTATAAGACAAGTTCTCAAAACGAGTTTCTCGAAGCGGAGTGTAGCTTAGTCGTAAGATGTCTGTCTCATAAGCAAGAGATCCTGGGTTCGATCCCCAGTGCGGGCTTGCTTTTTTGTTTTTGTTTTCTCAAACATTTTATTTTGCCGACGCATTTGGCGATATTTACATTTATTTTTTTACGATTAACACAGGAAAAAACGAATGTTGTCGCCGCAATTTCGCTGAACGAACGTTTTCGAAGGTGCATGGGGTACAGCGGGGCTTGATTTGCCGGCTGAACGCCGCGAAGCGGCGTGTACGACGGGGCCAAATGGGTCAATAGTTCTCTAATTAGCAGCCGCATACTGTCGCCGCGAAGCGGCGTGAACGCAGGCGGGGGCGGGGGGGGGGGGGTGTTAGCGAGCCCCCCAGTGATACACGCCGTCCGTCCGACTCTCTTTCGGACGGCACTGTAGACACAGCCTAAAAGAAAAGCAGGCCCACACTTGGAAATTCAGCGATAGCTAAATCTAGAAACTACTGTTTCCCCTTACTCTGATCCGCAACAAACGCTATTGACCATTACTGTAAAACTAGCGCTGTGAAAGTATCTTGTGACTATATATGCGCGTCGCTGTCCCCCTACCGAAAGCCGCGGAACACCCCCATTATGCCACCGTCCACGCCGCCTCGTTGACTTGCTTACCCTAAATTGATGGCTGCGCCACAAAAGGCATTTACAGAGCACATAGGCAGACTTTCACACTGAGGGAACAAGGTATGAATAGACAGACTTACCGATTGCAATCACAAAAGCGTAGGCTGGCTCATTTGTAGGGTTCCATTTAATTAGGAGTTTTTTCCCAGCGAGGCTACCCACGTAGTCCGGATCATTCGCCAACTTCGCAGCGATGTCAGCTGGCTCTAGCGTCCTAACTGGATAAACGTCCCAGGTGGGTTCGTCGCACCACTTCACTAGAATATGCGTCATAATCGCCTCGCGCGGTTCGTTAGCGACTAAGACTGGAACACTGCAACACGTGGAATGCAAGATGCAAGACGCCCAAAACCACGAGGAAATGCGCATGGATTGGACCGGATTGGATGTGGATTGGATCAGCTAGTTGCACAGTAGATAGACAGATGAATTTTTCGTAATTTCATAAATAAATTACATTTCGTAATATATGCCATGCAAACTTCTACAAAACAAAACCATACGGGAGGTGTTTTTTGCATTTAAATATACTTGGCGTCATGCGTATCTTAAAACGACTTCTGTTACTAAATTGGTGTTGTGGGAAAAAAGGGAATTTTCGCCGCTCGACGAGGGGAAAACCGAAGTGGCAGTGCGGCAACACTGACTGCACTCACTGCTCTACTCCATCGGCTCCATGTCACATGTGGTGGCGTTTATTTATGAAAGTGATGATCCAGCTTCCTTCTAAGCCAACTTAAATCAGCTGTCTAAAACGTATTATCTGTAGGATAGTTCTTCTCTGCACAGACTATTCACCCTGTAGGTCCCCGGCCGCGTTTAAAGACTGCGAGATGCCTAAGAGGCAGTACCAGCAGTACCTGTGGGATTCCACATGTGCAGTGCCAAGACGCACAAAATTCAGACAGCAGCAGTTAGCCATGCAGCAGGAGCGGCAGGAGAACGACGGCTCATACAACGAGGAGGTCGGTGTACAGCAGGAAGACACGAGGTCTGATGACGACGGAACTTCTGACATCGCTGATACTGACTCCGAAAGAGACACGTTCATCCGTAGCAATGACTCGGGCGATGAGGCGTCCAGTACGTCGTCGGATGACAGTGAAGATGACGGCGAGCGGGATGTCACATCCACGCAGCAGACAGAACTGGTAATTATTTTATTTTCATATTGTAGTATGAACGAATCGCAGGCAGCGTAGCCGGAAGCCCTCCCCCCCCCCACACACACACACAGGGGCGGATTTAGAAGGGGGTCCGATGTCCGACCCCCTTGATTTCTGCATGTGTAAATTTGGGGCGTGAAACGAGGAGAGGGGAGGGTTCCTAAACACATGGTACGCTGACCAACACCTGACCCCCCCTCAGGAATTCCTGCATCCGCCCTGCACACACACACAATTTGTTCGATAATTTAGATTACTCCGGTTTACAAAAGAGATTTATACAACGTATTGATAGTTTAGACATGGGGAGGGCTCTTGAATCTTGATGTTGTACCGACCAACGGTTCCAACTAGGCTCTGCTCGTGCCGGTAGCCTTTCTTCTTCTCTTAGCACATGCTCCTTGATCCATTTCTTGTGAGGTGTGTAGTCGGGCGCGTATCCACAATTAGCAAGAAATGTCCTCAATATTTAATACAATTTCCAACCCGAAATAAACCCAAAATTCCTGGCTACGCCACTGCCTCGCGTCCCCTTCAGTTTGCAGCATGACAATGTTTTATCTGTGTGCTCACTCAAGTTATTAGAGAGGTGTTGATTAAAACGCTAAAATAGAGATTAAATCAACTCTGGCGTCATAAAAGGGAGGAGGGGGGCGGCACCGCATAAAGGCAACAGCCCGCACCATGGAGTCCCTAGGTGCCACGTCTAGTGATTGTGATTATGTGATGATATTATATACAAGGTGAAAGTGATGGTAATTAAAAATGATATGTTCAAGGAGAGGACGACGCGGTCTTCTCAACATCGCAATCACCATTGCTTGAATGTTTGGGAAAGGTTCAAGCGGGTTGGCCAGCGAGCTGAGGTGACCTCCAGCAGGCTGTTCAATGAATGTCTGAGATGGAAAAGCCCTGGCAATTTGGCAGTGTCCTCGCTCACTTCAGTGAAGGCAGTGGGCGCCAGAAAGTGGCCCAGTGTTGGTAGGCGACTGCCACCCCCAAGGCATACGTGTCCAGGGCTTATACATAAAAAGGGCTTATACATAGCACCGCATTCACCCGGTGTAGCATCTTGTTATCGTCGTCGTCGTCCCTTTTACTGGCCAGATGAAGCTTGCAGCAAAATCCAGCAATGATTTCCCCAGTCAAAGGGAATGTTCACCGTAGAGAGGCTAGCATGAATAAGCCATCTATGTGTAGATGCGCAGCGTGCTAGATGAATGAAAAGATACAGCTCAACCGTTTGAATTGGGCGACATCTTGCTCCACCCATAATCCTGGCACCTCACTCGACACTGCGGGGAGCGACGGGTTAGGGTTATCGGAAGAGGCCTAGTAGAGAATCAGGTTGTTTTTGTTTCCGGACCTCGATGGAGTACCTTGAGCTACCGTCAGGAACTGGGAGGTGAGATCGTGGAAGATGTTGTCCGGATGCTGGTTGGAGTTGAGGAAGACTTCTTGCTTCTTCTTGTTGTGGCCGACGTTGGAGAGTCAATAGGCTTGGAGGCGAAGTTGTAATGAATACAACTGATGAAGATAAACTTTATTTACTTGAACAAAAAAAAAACGTTTCACAAAAGGAAATGTCACTGCAACTAACTGCCGCGCACGGCTTATGTAGTTAGGCAGTTAGAAAGGCGGATGCCTCGGCGTGAAGTGTCCTCCCACGCACGGTGAGTTGGTGGCTAAGCTGCAGAGCAGGGCTGTTGCCAGGCACGTATCCGGGGGGGGGGAGGGGGAGGGAGGGAGAGGAGTGAGAGTGAGGAGGGACGGAGCGCGCCCCATCCTACAGCATGATGGGCGCCCACCCCCAAAATGAAATCCTGACTACGTGCCTGGCTGTCGCGCACAACATTAAACGTCGTAGCGTTGAGCATGTGTAACATCTGACTTGATTAACTTTGCAATTTTACAGAAAGACCTGTGTCGTGTGTCTGCACTTTACACATGTCTTTTTATAGTCTACCAGTCTTGTATTTTGTGCACTTTGATTTTACAAATATTATTCTTTTCAGGACAAGAAACTCTACCAGGGATCCCGGATAACCCAAGGAGAGAGCCTGCTCCTTATGATAGGCCACAGCCTCCGGTATCATTCCAGCAAGAACGCTACAGAGTCTCTTCTCAGTGTGATTGAGTCACACTTACCCGAGGATGTGACTTTTCCTTTGACGAAGTATCTTTTTTATAAACATTTTTCTGCAAGTAGTACACTTACAAGGCAGCATTACTACTGCCCAGAATGCATGCATTACATTGGTGAAATCTCAGAATCTGAGAGTTCGGTGACATGCCTTAAATGTGGGATTGTTCTTGAGGTGACCAAACTTACAAAAACTGGATCCTATTTCATCATGCTCGACTTTGAGTCTCAACTCAAGGATATTCTAAAGATTCCCAGCCTGGCCAACCGGTTGTCTGCACCCCAGCCTTCTTTAGATGTGACGGACATCACAAAAAGCAAAGCTTACAATAAGCTGCCATTGTCGAAGGGCGACATCTCTGTGACGTGGAGCACAGATGGTGTTCCCCTTTACGAGTCCTCTGCTTTTGCCATATGGCCACTGCAGCTAGCAGTGAACGAATTGCCCCAAAACGAAAGAACAAAAAACCTTCTTCTGGCTGGTCTTTGGTTCGGAACCAAAAAACCAGATATGAACTGTTACCTGGAGCCGTTCGTTCACGAAATGAACCGCCTCTCAAGCCAAGGTTTGTCCTGGGAAGATGGACTTGGAGTGTCGCATGTCACACGTGTCTTCCCAGGACCATGCTGTGTGGATACCGTTGCGAGGGGAATGGTAATGAACATGAGTCAGTTCAATGGAAAACATGGCTGTGCTTGGTGCACACACAAAGGTGAAGTTGTTCGGAAAGGCAACGGGCATGCCCGTGTCTATTCCACAACAGGACCTAAGCACGCTCTTAGGACGCACGATTCATTCTTGAAGGATGCTGAAACAGCTGAACAAGCAGCGCAAGCTGCTTGTGGTGTTAAAGGACCAAGCATCCTTTTTATGCTCAGTTTTTTTGCATTTCCCTGCGGATTTGTGGTTGATTACATGCATGCCGTCTGCTCTGGCTTTGTCAGGCATACGGCATTCATGTGGCTCAGCCACAAGTCCGCATTTCCTTACAGTCTTGGTGGGAAAATAAATGAGATCGACAGTAGGCTGCAGCTCTTGCAGCCCCTGTGGGAGATGTCGAGACTGCCACGGTCTCTACATCTCCGCAAGTACTGGAAGTCGTCCGAGTGGCGAAATTGGCTTTTTTTATTCTCCTCTCGTCCTTCATGACCTTCTACCAGCCGCATTTCTCCGAAACTGGTTGAAGTTTGTTCGTTTAATGCATTTTCTAGCGGCGGGCTCCATTCCCGTAGACCAACTGAGTTTGGTCAAGAAACAAATGTTGTCTTTTTTGAAGGAGTATGAGGCATTGTATGGAACAGAGAATATCACATACAATGCTCACATACTCCTTCACCTTGTAGAGTGTGTAAGGAACTGGGGTCCGCTTTGGAACTACTCTTGTTATCCATTCGAACACATGAATGGTCAACTTGTTAAGCTTGTGAACGGAACGAGGTATGCGCAGTTACAAATTGTGGAAAAGTACTGCATTTTGTCATCATTGCCACGATTGAGCGATTTGCATGTGTCGAACTCTGGTGCCTTGGCATTGTTGAAAAGCTTCACCAAAGGCTACAATTTGAAGCAACACATGGCAAAAGTTGCAGGAGTATTTCTGCACGGAAAGGGAAAGCGTCACAACGACGGTGTTTGTTTTAAGAAAGCAAGTCTTGGTGTTTTCAAGTTTTGCATATCTAGGTGCGACAAGTCAAGACGTGTAAATTCCTATGTGAAAGTTGATGACACCTTTGGTAGAATCGTGGAAATTGTCTTGTTGTGTAGATCTAGCCATAACCATGCTGCCTGCCACTGTGATAAAGAGGTTTTCTTTTTTGTCAACAAGTTGAAGGTGAGGGCTTATTCAAACTCTGGAGTTGACGAACTGAACATCCAACCATTTTTTGAGGTTTTGTCCGATGGAGAAATAATTAAGGTTCCAGCACATCGGGCGTCAAAGTGTGTTTTGTTGACAGTTGGTCAGAAAAGGATCCTCTGCAAGATAGACCAGGCCTTTGTTGTAGAGGCGAGTTGAAGTGTGTTTTCACTGACAGTTTCTCACTTGTGCAAGTGAAGCAGCTCAATTTAAAACTCGAGAATCCATTAAAGATAATTTATTCATACTGTTTTGTTAGCAATGCCCGTGATTTCAATCTTCTGTACTGTGACCATTCTTTATCAGTGTGAATCAATCCTGTGTGCCTGGTTTGCAACATGCTTTTTTCGTGACAACAGGCACATGTGTAAATAAAATACCTGGTTTGCATGAAGTGCATCCAATAGTATTTGTCATTGTTACACCATTTGGCCATTTTAGTTTCTACACAAATACATGAATTCTATTTTGGCCTGACAGCTGGAAATCACCTGACTATTTCTAACTCCAACAAAAAACAAACAGCTGCTGGCTGACTTGTAGAATTCACTTGAAAATGTTAAACACTAGATTTTGCTGACTTTTATCACTTTTACAGAAATACACATTAAAAAAAGTAAACTAAGTAAACCGGTGAATTAAGGAACATAGTAACACTGGAAAACTTTGACCACAAAATCAAAAAAATGTATGCTGGCTTTCACCTAACTTTAGCTGGAAGAAGTCAACTAAAAGTTTTAAATATTGTGTCAAGACAGTGCAGACTCGACTGACCTAATATGACGTCAGCAAAAATAAATTTCAACATGGAACGCACAGGAAATCTGATTTCCTGTTGACTCCAGCTACAGAAAACAATTTGAACACGGAGTCACCAGACAATTCCCAAACTTTTGACGCTGCTTAGAGGAGGTAAGCACAAATTTAAATATGGAGTCGATTCGGGATTATGGTTGACACCGACTGAAAGTCAGGAGAAAATAAAACTGCAACACATTGTCGACAAACTTTGTGGACTCTACCTGACTTCAAGAAGTAAAAAATCTTCAGTGCACGGGCTCGGCTGTAAGCATGAAGCAAAGAAAACAAAATCGTCACAAAGGTGTCAGAAATTATGCTGACTTTCTGCTACAAGAAGTCAAGATAAAACATTCAAGAAAGAAATGCTGTTGGCTTTGTACTACAGAAAGTCAAAAGAAAAAGAAATCACAGAATTGACAGAAAAGTTGTTGACTTAATACTACAGGAAGTTAAAAGAAAAAAAAAACCAACACAGAGTTGATAGAAAGTCTGTTGACATTATGTTTACCTTAGTCAAGAGAAAAAAATTCAACATGGAGTTGACAGAAAGTCTGTTGACTTTTTGCTACAGGAAGTCAAGATAAAACATTCTACACAGAGTTGTTAGAAAGTCTGTTGACATTATGTTTACCTTAGTCAAGAGAAAAAATTCAACATGGAGTTGACAGAAAGTCTGTTGACTTTTTGCTACAGGAAGTCAAGATAAAACATTCTACACAAAGTTGACAGAAAGTCTGTTGACATTATGTTTACCTTAGTCAAAAGAAAAAATTCAACATGGAGTTGACAGAAAGTCTGTTGACTTTCTGCTATAGGAAGTCAAGAGAAAAAAATCAACAGAAAGTGTACAGAAAGTCTGTTGACTTCCTATTTACACTGTCATCAGAAAGTCAAAGTCACAAGGAAGTCATCAGAGTCAACAAGAAGTCAAGACGTTTTCAACAGAAAGTCAAAATCCATTTTTATAGGGGACATACCCTGTCTCGACACAGATATAAGGTGTCTTTTGGCGATTCGGATGCCAAAGAACGAGAAGTTTGTGAAAGGAAATGACTATAATACCACGTGCGCGTCCGGGTCGGCTGCACACGCTGCTCCGACGTGAAACCCCCGGTTAGAAAGCTTTTTTATCAGTTGATTCTACCATTAGTTATTGAATATATGTTGCCCTTAATTTTCTAACTCTCCTTACAACTATGCCGCCATCCGTTCAATTGACCCAGCGGTGACACGTTCGACCCACGCCATGAAGCAATCTGAATTTAGTACATCTATAATTAAGGTTTTTACGTATATTTTATTCTACCTCAACCTTTCAGTTCAAGAACAAACAAAGCCTTTGATTAATGGTGTGGTAATTGAAAGCCTACTTATCAAGGAGCACGGACCACTTCCAGCTGTGGAACATTGTTGGAGGAGTACTTTGAAATTGGTGGCATTTCTCGGTTCTTTTGAATTTGTTTTTTAATCCTTTACTAGCACAATTAAAGTGTCAAGCTAATTAGTCTTGTCTAATAAACATAACCTGCAACCCCTATCGGGTCTCGCAGTGTCCAAAGTTTTGTTTATAGGCCAGAATAATCGACGCACAAGCGCAAATATCTCTCAGTATGAACAAACTCAAAGCGGCATTAATAAGTCCAATAAAAGATTTCTTTTGATTGCCAAGACTTTTAGGTTCGACCTCGGCAAATATGAATTTGATTTCATTTATTTTTTGCTCGGCGTTACTTATTTTGTACCAGAGTACGTGCTGAGGATGCTGTCAAAATATTTAAGGGACGAAGGAACATATCAAGCTACGCTGAGTAGCTCTTTATTCTGTGACCCTCTCCGTCAAATGGAAATAAAAAATTGAATTTACTTGAATATAAAAATCAAGATGTGATGGTTAGTGCAAAGAACATCTTACCTGGATTTGACATAAAAATTAAAGTTGACATTCTGTTCACATTCATGCATCCATCTTCTACGTCTATATTTCATGCATCCATCTTCTACGTCTATATTTCATGCATCCATCTTATACGTCGTTTTCGTCCACAGAAGGCAAGCGATTTTATTCTCAAACTCCCCATTTTGCAGAAGTTTTACTTTCAAAGTATATCGGAAGAAAAATTATATATTCACACACGCCGTTGAGTAAACCCGGTACTCTGCCTGCAAATGTGTTTTGATCTCAGCTTGATTTTAATATGAATGTTTTTATTTCATTTTTTTTCCCAGAACATCTAATAAGCAACAGCAAGAACCTAGAACTTGCTAGGGCATGCAGAACCGCCTGGTAGCCTGCACGCGAGACTTTTGCAAGGTACCTAAGTGGGGATTGCGTGAGAGATTCCTTAGGAGGTCCGTAACCAGTTTTCCATCAAGACTTCTAAGCAACGCCAGATCTGCTTCGGTGACCGAAAACGAAATAGGCGAGCTATGAATGTATCGCAATTCACGTTCCTTTCTCGGAATGATTTACAAGGTTGCTCGGAGAGCAAGCGGAAGACGCGTTTTCTGCGTCACTCAGTCTCGGTAATAGGTGGCAAAAGGGTGATGGCAAGCAATCGCTAAATATCTCGGCTCTTCGAACGCCGCTAAAATGAGACACTATACAAGGCATCAAAGCTACACACCTGACGCAGATAGGCGATGGTATTTGTTTTTTAATATGCACTTTGAACCCACGATTTGATTGCGCGCGTTACAAAAAACAGCATTTGGGATATTTCCCCGGAACAAAAAAGCATGTTTTTAGACCGGAGTTTGGAGATTTCTTTTTTTGTAGAACGTGGGTCTAAAGTATCAATGTGCCTCGTATTCGCTACGGTGTATTATCGTATTATAGTGGTCGTCGCTTATTTCGGACGTTTTTGCGATGGTTCGAGGAAACGCATGATGGATGATTCAATTGATATGTCTCTTGTTTTTCACTCTCGAGCCTAGG